>OY723388.1:12053650-12061053 GCA_963210295.1 Ophion ellenae
GGGTTCTTCCAAACAACTATTTCTTCCTTCGATTGTTGATCATAACACACGAGTTGTAATGGCACGACTGAAGTAAAGAATACATGCGCATCAGATTTGCTGTCATCACTGAACGTCTGCTTATATTCACTTTGCCCAGAACTTCCATCGCAACCCCACTTGCAAATCAAGTCCATTTTACGAACATTATCTGGAGTCAATCTTTGAATGAGTACATTTTGGACGAGTAAAATACGTTCAACTGTATGATCTAATAGTGCCTGTAGTTGGACTTCTGCACTACTCTCTGTAATCCTGATTGCATCACGTGGTGGATAACAACGCTTTTTTGCTTTCATCACTTTTTCGTAAGACGGATATAGCTTACAGTTATTTTCCTTCCCTAATCTTCTCATTCCCTGGTAAGTACTCTTGGAGAATTTATATTCAATCATAGCGGAAAGTGCAGCCTCTTCGGATAAAGTAATTTCATCCGTTGCTGAGTAAGCTTTACGATACTTGGAAGCTCTTAAAGGACTCGTCATTGTTACGTCCTTAATAACTTTTGTGGTGTCGGATTGTCCTGAAGAGCGAAGGCTCATCTGAGTAGCGTATGCTAACTCGACCGAGTTGAACGATGTACGAATATCTTGGGTCTTCCTTCGTTTAGATCTTTCACTGGACATTGTAAACTCAAGGGACGGGCGGCCGCCCGTATTACCCGGGCTTGTTACTACAGTGTCTGTAGGTGCGGCAAAACATACCTGCTTGCTAAGCCATTCACCGTTATTCTTGAAAAATACACAGGATTTTCTGTGAGCTTGTTGCCACCTCGTTCTCATTTGATTGAAGAGTATCGAAAAAGTCTGTTTCGAGTCCTCAGGCACTACAACTGTACGTCCGGTGTCCTTGGAAATTTTTTCTACCATAAATTCGATCAAGGAAGCGAATTTATCGGATAAATGCTCGCTGATTATCAGAAATACTTCTTTCCTCGTCAGCACCAATTCTTTGTAACCGGATCCTGTAATAAAGACATAAAATTGTAGAAAATTGGTGTTAAAGGAAAAGATAAAATTTTCAATTAATACAAAAACTTGAACAATGTACATTATTTTACCAAATAAATAACCGCAATAATTGAAATAATTTTAAGAAAATTAGACAGAAAATATTGACATGGATTTGGTTAAAAGAAAGCTTTGCTTACTATATAATATATATATATATTCAAATATTTTATTCGAATGTTATAACATTTCATTCATATTTAAGAAATTTTTATGTGGTTGATTTTAATATGTATATATATATATATATATATATATGCATACGAATATATCATAATTAAATCACAGAAAATTTATATATATATATATATACACATACATATATATTAAAATAATTTATTTCAAGCGTATAACAGCCGTCTTGTCCGTTATGATGCTACTTCACCCATTCTCAGGTAGAGGCGCAGCGGCTGCTCAATAGTGCCGCGTGCACGCTCGGCTACCGCACGATGCGAAAAAAATCATAACGGACAAGACGCACGTTTTCCACAGGTAACTCTTGTAAATTTCGAAAGCTTATACATTAAACTAAAGGCCGAGACTAGGAGCTTTGCAAAATGTGACAAAATATATAACTTTTCGGACCGTTGAAAATATAAGTTTTCAAAATTATTCAATTTTATTTATGCCGAAGGCTATACTACATTTCAATCATTTATACATAAACTTTCGATTCAACCGATGTAAAAACATGTTCTACATACCTCCAGAAGTCGTATCCATGTTGCAGAATTGAAATTAAACCCGTCACTTTAAAGTTATGGGTTTTTGAAGTCAGCGTTATTTTCGTCTGTTCAGCGCGTGACACGTACACTCTTCACGAACACTCACTGCCAACTGACGCTGCGGCGCAGGTATACACTTAAAGGGCTTTCCCTTCCACAATAGAATGCAGTTACTAGTCCTCTACCTGAATGACTACTCAACTGACCCTATTTCGAAAATTTATTTTTTGGGGTTTTGGCCAGGTTTTTGGGCTTTTCTCCTACTGTGCATCGCTATGATTTGAATATACTCGCGGAACGTACGCAAGTTCGGTTTAATGCTGTTACGCGTCTTATTCTTAGATTTATACATTTAATACGCTTCTGACGGCAAATGAGGATATTGGGAATAACCAAGATGAAAAAAAACGTAGATGAGAGAAGTGACATTCGCTAGGATGTAACAGATGGATGGATGGATAGATAGATAGATGAATGGATGGATGGATGGATAGATGGATGGATGGAAAGATAGATGAATGGATGAATGGATGAATCGATGGATAGATGGATAGATGGATGGATGGATCGATACATGGATAGATGATATATGTATAGATGGATGGATGGATGATGTATGTATAGATGGATGGATGGATGGATAGATGATGTGTGTATAGATCGATGGATGGATAGATTGTGAATGTATAGATGGATGGATAGATGATGTATGTCTAGATGGATAAATGGACGGATGGATGGATGGATAGATGGATGCGGAATCATTTGTAGGTAACAAACACATCGATGAAAATGTTCATTTAGTATAATCAAATATTAGTTTGGAAATAACCAAAAAGCAGATACACGTTTTTCTTGGACATCCTTGATATTTCGAGGAAAATAAGAGTTGCACCTCATTCTCCGACGAAAGGAGTACAACTTAAACTTTCCTTTCAATATAAAGCCTCTCCGAACAAAACGTGCAGCCGTAGTTTTACTGACTGGGCAACTGATTGATCACCTTAAATGCACCTCAAATCACCTTAAATATATAACTTCGACTTTTCTCCATTATAATCTTTCGGAATTCGTTTGACCGTGATTATTTGATTAAGGGGTCTTCTCACTTCAGACGCTAAAAAAGACTATTTTCATTAATTTTTTCATAGGTTTATATAATAGTTATTGATATAAAAGTTGTTACACTCAATAAATACACTTTCGAAATAAATTAAAAAAAATTTGTTATGTATTTATGTAACCCAAACAAACTTTAACCGCGTTTTTCTCGAAACGACGTTTTCCGACGGCTTGTTGATCTTCGAAACTACTGAACCGCTCCGTATGAAATTTTAACCACATATTCTTTACAACTAAAGCTATAGCGCATAAGAAGGATTTTAAAAATGTTGATATTTACTATTTTTTTTGCCAAAAACGGTGAACCCATTTTATTCTTTTTTCGGAAAATGCCCGCCCTTTTGTTATTTTTGCATATCTCAAAAATCTTTTGATATGCGCTGTAGCCATTAACATACTGAATCTAAAATTATTTTGATTCTTTTGCTTCGGATGATCCATCTCCCAGATTTCATCAACAGCACAGACCTACATTTTTTGAGGAAATTTTTTTAATTACCATTTTCGTCTAAAAGTAGTGACTTACGTACATATATATTTTTTAAATGTATTTCGACAGTGTATTTACTAAATGTAGCAACTTTCATATCAATATCTGTAATATAAACCTATGGAAAAAAATCATGAAAATAGCCTTTTTTTAAGCGTCTAAAGTGAGAAGACCCATTAAATATATTTTTAACATAAGCGTAACGAAAAACATGATCAATTAAAAAGCACCGCTAAGTTAGCTCCAAAATTTTTATTTTCGATCACAGCAAAATTCAATCGTAATGCAATTTACCGCAAAAAAATCAAGGAAAGTATTAAATCATTTATGGTTTTGCTTTTTTCCTTTCATTGTTCTCGAGAATGCTGATAAAAGTCGATTTTTTTCTTCCTCTTTACGTTTATGTGCCACATTGCGGCAAAAGTCGGGAATTTGAGCTATCCGCAGATGATATTCTCTCTCTCTCTCTCTCTCTCTCTCTCTCTCTCTTTCTCTCTCTCTCTCTCTCTCTCAAACGAATTCCAAAAGATTATAATGGAAAAAAGTCGAAGTTATAAATGCAAATGAATTTTTTTGACCGAACAATGCTAAGAAATTGGTCAAACTTAATTTTTTTATTTTTCATTTAAGGTGATCAATCAGTTGCCCGGTCAGTTAAACTCCGGCTGCACGTTTTGTTTGAAGAGGCTTTATATTCAAAGGAAAATTTAAGATGTACTCCTTTCGTCAGAGAACGAGTTGAAACTCTTTTTTTCCTCGAAATATCAAAGATGTCCAAGAAAAACGTGTATCTGCTTTTTGGTTATTTCCAAACCAATATTTGATTATATTAAATGAACATTTTCATCGATGTGTTTGTTACCTACAAACGATTTCGCATCCATCCATCCATCCACCCACCCACCCAACCTCCTCTCTCTCTCTCTCTCTCTCTCTTTCCTCTCTTTTAGACGGAAAGAAATGCCCAATCCTCATAAGGCGCATTGAAGAAAAAGTCAGTCTGACTGAATACCTGTAATGTCTCCTTCCTCATCTCCAAATCGTGCCAGCCTGAAGTTCGCTCACATCAATGTCCAATCTCTACTTGCTAAAGATCATTTCGAATGCCTTACGGCTAGCATCACCCGCCATCAGGCTCACATCATCTGCCTTTCTGAAACCAGGCTTAAGCCTGAAATACCTGACAGCATGGTTGAACTGCAGGATTTCAAGATCTTCAGACGTGATAGGCTGGGTCGCATTGGAGGCGGTGTCGCCATCTATGTCCACCACTCACTAAAAGCTAAAACTGTTCTTGCCTCAGCTGGGATCTCATCCGATGGACCTGAATTTTTATTTCTCGAGTTATCTCTGGCGGCCTGGCGGCCCGAAGACCCTGATCGCAACAATCTACAGACCACCTAAGACCAACGAATTATCCTCTTTCACCACATCTTGCAATAAGCTTCTGCCAATCTACCTTAACTTCGCTCTCCTTGGTGACCTCAACCTAAATATGAACTCATCCACACATGACAGTCTCTTCCTCTCTCGATTCATTCTAGCCAACAATCTATTTCTAGTTCCCTACAATCCCACTCACCATACTCTCACATCCCACACTCACATTGATTACAGCATCGTCGATCGGCAAGAAAAAATACTCGATTATGGACAAGAACCTGTCTCTCTCTCTCTCTGGGCACGATCTCATCTGGTTCACGTACAACTGTAAAATCGAAGGCGTACTCCCCAATGATCTCCTGAGACGTGATTACCGCAACTTCGATACGCAAGCTTTCGAATCTAACCTCTCCTCTATTAACTGGACACCTCTCTTCGAAAATCCCTCGATCGATTTCAAGGTCTCATACCTCAACACCATACTCACCGAATGTCTGGACGAACTTGCTCCACTGCGATGCTTCATCCCAAAGCACAATCCGTCTCCGTGGTTAACCGATGACATCAAGCAAGCTATGGGAGACAGAGATAAAGCATGGAAACTTTTCACCAGCCACAGAAATGATGCTCGCAACACTTCACCGTACCACGCAGACATCTGCAACGACACCATCATCCTCAAGCTACAAGCCAAATATAAAAGCCTAAGAAACAGTGTTCAATCACGAATCCGGAAAGCCAAACACGACTTTTATGCCCAAGCTCTCGAAAACGTCAAAGATGCAGGAACTGCATGGAAGCGCCTAAGGCAACTTGGGATCCTCCGCTCTAAGGGTGACAAAAGCCCTCCAGTCGTGTCGGTCAACGACGTTAATATGCACTTCTCCTCCTTTGCATCTCGCACCACCGACAGCACAGAGGCTCTACAACTCGATTATGATGGAACGTACCGAGACTCGCTTTTTTATTTCGGGGACATTTCCCCCTCAATCCTTCTAAATGCCCTTCGCCAAGCCTCCTCCGAAGCAGTCGGGGTTGATGGTATCCCATTGAGAGTCCTGCGCCTCGCGATGCCCGCCACCCTTCCGATCGTATTGCACATTTTCAATTTCTCCCTTCAACATGGCATGTACATCTCCCTCTGACTACAGACCCATCTCACTCTTGTGCTCCTTGTCTAAACTAGAACGTATCGTTGCAAATCAAATAACAGACTTCCTCGAATACAATAACCTCGTCGATCCCTATCAATCCGCGTACCGCAAGGGCTTTAGTACTCAAACCGCCCTCCTCCGGGTAACCGACTACATACGAAATGGCATTGACGATAGAAAAGTTACCGCGATGGTTCTGTTCGACTTCTCTAAAGCCTTCGACATGGTCAACCACGGCATCCTGTTAAAAAAACTCAAACTGCATCAGTTCTCAGTTTCCGCTATTCAATGGATCAAATCGTACCTCTCAGACAGATTTCAAGCTGTGCTTGGTTGTTCTGGCACTCGCTCCAGCTGGGCATCTCTCACGACCGGCGTCCCTTAAGGCTCGGTTCTGGGTCCCCTTTTATTTACGGTCTACCTGGCTGACCTCAGATACGCGCTCGCCTCAAGCGACCATAACCTCTATGCTGATGACCTCTAAATTTTTCAGCAAAGCTCAGTCTCAGACCTTGAACACTGCATAGCCAAACTAAACAAGGACATCACCCTAATGAGGATCTGGACAGCCATCAATAAGCTCTCGCTCAACACCTCTAAAACGCAGGCGATTATCTTTGGCAGTAGACCTTACATACGTGCTCTTGACCTTTCCTCACTGCCTCACATTATTAACGGGAATGATGCAGTCGTATACAGCTCAACGGTTAAAATCCTGGGTGTCTGGGTTGACGACGTTCTCCGGTGGAAAGACAACGTCATCAATGTCGCCAAACGTTCCAACTCACGCCTCTACCAGTTGAAAGTCTGCCGCAACTTCCTTTCATGGCAAACACGAGTCAGGCTCATCAATGTGCTTATTCTACCGCTCTACGACTACTGCTGCACCGTCACCGTGGGGATCGCTAACGAATACAATGAAATCCTGAGAGTCGCCCTCAACTCTTGCGTTCATTTCATCTATGATGTGCGCTGGGACACGCACATCTCACCTTACTGGGCCAGGCTTAACCTACCTAGCCTCCAGGAAAGACGCGGATACTACACGGTGAATCTACTACACCAAGTACTCTCTACCGGCCGACCTTATTACCTCAGAGACATCTTCACCATCATCAACGTCAATAATGACATGCGTCTCCGCGAACGACCTCATCGTCTGTACATCCCGCACTTTCGCACGAAGTAGATGCGACACTCTTTCCGTATCACAGCAGCTTACCTGTGGAATGCTCTCCTGGTGTCAAATACTCCTTTGAGTCGAACCACTTTTCGTGATGTCTTGAGAACCTTGACCAACTCATATTCAGATCTTTGATCACTTGTTTCGTAACCTGCCGATTCAAATGACGGACCGGTGTTTATTTACTAAGTGGTACCCAAATTCTCCTGCCATTCTCTTGCGCTTCTAACCCTAATTTTAATTTTGATGTACTTTACTACAATCTGTTTATATAGACTCACTGCTTTCTTATCTCCT